>RJWJ010000897.1:0-28771 GCA_004363605.1 Indri indri
AATAGAAAGAAATTAATTGGACAGCTAAAAATATATATGGAAAAAATTAGCCGGGCATGGTGGCACATGCCTGTAGTCCCAGCTACTCGGGAGGCTGAGACAGTAGGATCGCTTGAGCCCAGGAGTTTGAGGTTGCTGTGAGCTAGGCTGACGCCATGGCACTCGCCCCAGGCAAGAGAGTGAGACTCTGTCTCAAAAACAAAAACAAAAAAAAAAAAACAATATATATTAAACAAGGTGTATTTAAACAGCAACACACATGAAATAAAATTATGTATTGAATGATTGGCAAAAAAATGCTGTGACCAGAGGCCCGCAAGAAATTAACCTCATATTGTCACTAGGAGCAATGGTTCCATATTCACTAATTCAATCTTTGTGGTGACTTTATATTAAATAGAACTTAAATAAAGGAAGTAACGAGAATTGACCGCATTCAATTCTGCAGTTGAAGTGCAAAACCAGCCACAAACAATATGGAAACAATGTGTGTGGCTGCATTTGAATAAAACTTTATTTATGGAAATTGAAACTTGCATTTCATATATATATGTCATACAGTACTATTCTTCTTTTGATTTTTGCCCCCAATCATTTAAAAATATGAAACCCGTTTTAACTCGCTGGCCATATTAAACCTGGCAATAGGCCTTTGCTTGCAGACTCCTGCTATAGAGCCTTGTTTCAGATGAATCCCACTCACTGCTTTGGAGCAGTTGATGGTCGATTAGGGAGACCCACAGTCTTGCTCCCCCGGAAGTCTCTGCCACCTCAGGGTCATCACT
Organism: Indri indri; assembly: GCA_004363605.1. Taxonomy (NCBI): domain Eukaryota; kingdom Metazoa; phylum Chordata; class Mammalia; order Primates; family Indriidae; genus Indri; species Indri indri. The sequence goes on from RJWJ010000897.1 coordinate 786, forward strand.
GTGACGGGGCCTGAGAACATGTGTGATGTCTGGGTCTGTGGGATGAACAGAAGCAAATAGTACTGAAGGCGGAGTCCAGACAGTTGGATTTGAAAGCCAGGGATATCACTTCTTAGCTGTTTTACTTGAGACAACTTTTTTTTTTTTTTGAAACAATCTCACTCTGTTGCCCTGGGTAGAGTGCAGTGGCAGGCATCATCATAGCTCACTGCAACCTCAAACGCCTAGGCTCAAGCCTCTTGCCTCAGCCTCCCAAGTAGCTGGGACTACAGGTGCGCGCCACCACAGCTGGTTAATTTTTCTATTTTTTGTAGAGACAGGGGTCTCACTCTTGCTCAGGCTGGTCTTGAACTCCTGAGTTCAAGCGATCCTCCCACCTCAGCCTCCCAGAGTGCTAGGATGACAGGCATGAGCCCCTGCACCCGCCTGATTGAGGCAACTTTTCTAGCCTCTTATCTAAGGCAGAGAAAGAAACCTGGGCATCTCCCAGGGCTATAGGAGGGGCTCTGCCGAGGGAACTCTCTATGCTACACTCCTACTCCCTGCTGCCCAGTTAACACAGTTTGCCTTCTAGCCCTGGCGTTCCTTGGACATCATCCAACCCTTGCACAGAGAACAAGCAGATACAGACACCTCTCATTCCTTTCTACCCTTCTTGACATTTTCAGGGGTAAGGGATACCACGCAACGTAACCAAAGAACCAACAGGAAGATCTTTCTCTAAAACTGCAGCTCCCATTTCTGTCTGCTCAAACACAGAGCACAAGGGAGGTGCCCCCAGACTGCCCCTACCCTTGTTTAGGCTCATGTCAGTCAGATAATTTTCAGGCTCTGGCAGAAACCTGCTGGTGAGAAACTTCTCAAGTGTCACTGCTTACAAAAGAGGGAAGAAAATAGAAAAACTCTGTTTATTTTCCTGACCTAAAAGATAACATCACTTTGCCCTTTACTTTTGTTTAAGGTTAGGTCAGGAGCATTCCTTGAAAGTTGCCCAAGAAGAAAGAGTTTCTCAGACATTTTTGTCCTAGCGATTTGTGTGTTCATCCAAAATGGATTACTTTAAGTAATGATGATGATCAATATTATAAGAAACAATGGTAATTTCCCCATCTGTAAAACTGAAGATAATGATTTGGGTCCCTGTGCACCTGACCATTTAAAGTGATTTATAAACTATGCAGGAGTGTTGATATTATTATTACATCTACATAAGCATTGTTTCATAAATTGCCATCATACTGGACTACAGAAACAATGGGTGACAAAATTAAGTCAGCACTTCTATCCCAAGGAATTCATGGCACTTTACAGATGCGGTCTCATTAGTTTTTGCAGAGTAGAAATGCAACGATCACAAAGCCATGGCCTCAGAGACTTGAGGCCTGGAGGGGACTTCAGAGAGCTCGTCCAAGTCCTTAGTCTAAGAATGAGGAACCCGAGGCTCTGCAAGCCGCGGTGAACTTGCGTGTCTTGCCCAGACAGAGGAGAAGGAATTCGGCATGCGGATCTGCTTCGCTCTGCAGTGGGCGCTTCTGCACTTTGGCGTGTGGGAAGTGCAGGAGAGGGGACCCGCCCCTGGTGTCCCGTCGGGTGGGGGCGCGACAGGAGACCACTAGGGGCGCAGCGGCGAGCGCGCAGTCACGTAGCTGCGACTGGGGCCAGGTCTCTCTGCTCCACCGCGCGCGCGGACTTCTCAAGGTCGGCATTTCATGATACAGGTAGGAGCTAGGTCCTTCTTTCATGACCTTAGTTGGAACTCTCTAGAAATGGATAGAAACTGGGAATCTGGCACATTTTGTACTTGCTACACTTTTTTAAGACAAAGAAGTGTCCCAGTGAAAGGTAGCAGGGCGCTCAGAAAGCATGAGTTTCTCTCCTGTTTTGCAGATAAGGAAAACCTTATCCAGAATGCAAAGGTCTAGGAGCCCCTCCCCCCACCCCTCCGCCCTGGTTCGTGCCCAGGCCCCAAGCCCTCCTGCGGTCCCACCGTTTTCATCTGGTCGGTTTAGGACTTGAAACAATGCATCGAAAGCTCACCTCGCCTCTGCCACTCACTGTGTGTCTTTAGTGAGTTGTTTTGTGTCTTGGGAAACAGGGATTGCAGCAGGAGGTGATCACAGGTGTGCCGCCAGGAAGGGTCACTTACTGTCACGTGCAAGGCAGCACCTCTGGGTTGCTGAGCCTTGATAAGGTCTGAGCCCCACCAAAAGCCCAAGGTCGCTTTCTATCCACTTTGCATCTGAAGCTGCTCAGGAAAACCTGCGCGTCCTTACAGGCTGCCGCCAGGGCGCCATCTCCTGTGTAGTGAAAGGATTCCACTTGCCCTTTGGTTAAGTCTTTAAGACCGCAGCTTTCTTGCCATCAGACATGGTTTTCAAAGCTCTGGCCATGGAAGCATAGGGTGTAAGCCAGCCCATGCCAGGCTGCTCTGTCTGAAACAGGCACGTGGGGGTGATCCAAGCCCAGTTGTATCTTCTCCTACACCCACAGGCAGGGGTGAAGCCCTAGGGGACAGTTTGAAAATCCCCGTGCTCCCGGTTACAGTTAAGGGTCTTTAGTTTGCTCCTCAACGACATTTGCAATATGGCCCCGACCATTCCCACCCTCTACCAGTCCCTCTCCGTGGTCCACACACATCAGGATGAGGTTGCCCCATTCCACGGGGTTACTTCCCCTCCCCTGGCCCTGGATGCACCCTCAGGACTCTGCTCAAATGTCACCTCCTCTGTTATTCCTTCCCGGCTGTTTTCTCTAGTACACTGTGCATATCTTGAATGTGGCATCAGTCACTCTGTGGTCTGTCAGTTTCCCCCACTGGATCGTGAGTCCCTTGAAAACAGGAACTGGGTGTTACTCTTGCAGTGTTTAAGGGATGCTTACAGAACACTTGAGTGCTGAGGCTGGGGGAAGAGAGAGGAAGCATGACCCTTGTGGAGATGATGTCCCGGACAGGAGGAAGGCCGCCCATAAACAAGATAAACAAGTATGAGAGGTGGCACGTTGCAGAGTGACCAGTGCTGTGGAGACAATGAATTGGGGATAGGCAATGTGTATTCGGTGAGGATGAGGACATTCAGCTGTAATGAAATGTCAGGAAAGGCCACACACAAGCAGGGGACATGGGTGTCACCCTGAAGGTGGTGAGGGAGAGAGCAGTGCAGATCTTTGTGATGGGGGGCAGCCAGGTAAGTGGTAAAAAGTGGTCAGATTCTGGTCTTGGATTCCTGGACTCAAATGATTCTCCTGTCTCCCTCGACCTTCCAAAGTGCTGCGATTATAGGCATGAGCCACCATGCCCTGCTGGATTCTGAATTTTTTTTTTTTTTTTCAATACGGTCTCATTCTGTCATTCTGGGTAGAGTGCAATGGCATGATCATAGCTCACAGCAACCTGAAACTCCTAGCCTCAAATGATCCTCCTGCCTCAGCCTCCTAAGTAGCTGGGATTGTTTTTTGTAGAGACAAGGTCTTGCCATGTTGCTCAAGCTTGTCTCGAACTCCTGGCCTCTGGCGATCCTCCTGCCTCAGCCTCCCAAAGTGCTAGGATTACAGGCGTAAGCCACCTCCCAGCCTCTGGACATATTATAAAGGGAAGACTGACAGGATTTATTGACGGACTGGAGGTGAGTCTGGTTGCTGCATAAATCATTGAATAAATGAACCAATAAATGAATCCATCATGCCAATAACAAGTATATGAATAGGGAACCCAGAATACCATTAAAAAAAAAAAAAAACAAATCCCAACTGTTGCCTAAACAAAATCTCTGACATCAATTATTTGGGCTTATGAATTAGAGACAGATAGGAAATAAGGATTTTAAAATATCTTATCCTTACTATATCTGATGTGTACTTTTAATGAGAGTGTTTCTATGAACACGTGGCCACCCAACCAGTCAAAACACCTGAAAGTCAGGTCTTCATCACCCGTACATCCCACGGTGCCCTTTCTACAGTGAATTAGTCTCCAGAGAAACAGAACCCATGAGAGAGAGAAACCAGAGCAGTTGTTCTGTTCACAGCCATGTAATTCATACCATTGCTGGGGAAATAAGTTGTTTTCCTGACATAGTCAGCTTTTGGAGTGACGATTTTAAGGCACCATAAGCCAAAACCAAAATTAAATCCTTTGAATTTACTGTTCTTCCCACCATGCCACACCGTTCCTCTTGGGAAATATTCTCACCGAACCTTGACGGTTTATTGCTGAAGCGATCCATCTGCTGCTGTCCTCACAGCATGAATGTCGTGTGTTTGTCCGTCCACTTGGTTTCCTCTCACACGCTCACCCTCTATATTCTGGGAATTAGGCTGGGGAAAGTTTCCTCTTCCTCACCGGCAACTGCTAGAGTGCGCTTGCTTTCGTAAACAGTGTAAATGCACACTGGGTATTCTCAGCAAAGCCCTCTGAATGCTTTATGCTTTGGCCATTCAGAGCCAAAGAAAAATAACTGAAATGTGCACCCTCAGCATTTTTCTATCTAATATTATCCGTGCTTAGCACCTTCCACGGAGGTCCTGTACAGATGGTTACAAAACAGGATGGATTTTTGTCTAAAAATAAATGAGCTGATCTTACATAATGGAAATTATACATGGGTTAGGATTTCAGCTTCTTTTATTTCTCTTCTTCATGAGCTTCATTATACCCCACCCCGCCGACCAAAATAGGAAAAGTTGAAATAACATATTTGAACAATCGAGGTTTGAGCCAAACACACAACTTTCATTGAGTTCACTTAATGTTGCTTTTAAACAGCAACATGGTTTTGATTAGATCTTTCTGACCCTCTCCCACAACTACCACTAGCTACTGGTTCAGCCAGGAGTGATGGAGCCAGTGGTTTAGGAGGGTTCTCAAAGGGTGGAAGGAGACACAACCAGAGGCACTGAGCAGACTCAATGAGACAGAAAGCTCTATTGAAGAAGCTAAGAAGTGAATCGCATTTGCAGAAACCAGAGAGAACTGGAGGTAGGAATTGAAGCTGGAACACAAAGCAAAGAATCTGGAATGAATAGGATAAAGGGACCAGCTGGCATCCACCCTGGTTTTCCCAGCTTCGCTTTGCAGTGCATGAGTTTACTGTAAAGTAGAGGGTTTTCTGAAGAACGGACAAAGGAAAACTAGGCATGCCTTACTCAGCTTTCCTTATCTTCTCTATAATTTCCTGCTAGCTGTAACGTAGACACCCGCTCACCCCCACAGTGGTCCAGCCAATAGCCTGGCAGGGCTAATTACTCATGCATTACTTACAGTGCATGCTGGTAGTGTAACAACTAGATCGGGCAGCTGTGAAAACCTAGTCTCCCTTGTGACTCTGACTTGCCTTCTCCTTATTAAAATATGTTGTTCCCCTGCAATGCTCCCCGGAGTCCAGAGTGAAGGCTTGCTGTGATGCGTGCAATTTGTAAATGTGAAAAATGCTCCTGTGATAGAAACGCAGGACCAACTGCTTAAAGTTTATGTGGGGTCTATTTTTAGGAGGTGAATGTAACCAAGACACATGGAAAAAAGTTCAAAAGGGAAGACAACCACCACGATGAAGGTGTGGTAGACAGGATAAAAGGACACTGGACCTGGGAAAATGAAGATGAAGCCCTTGATGTATCTATGCTTAAGTTGCTTGTGATAAGGTTCCATAGCACTGCTATACGTGGGGTGGAAGTTTGGCTTTAAACATTTTAGGAACCAACCTAAAAGGCGGCCATATAATAAATCACCTGACTGGGGACGGGGTGGCTAGAGCCAAAGTGCTGTTGCTCTTGAAATGGAGATTAGAGAAACCCCCCCGACGACCACCACCATCACCCTTATTTCAATTTATCCTTACTGTGTCTGGGGACGACCTAAAGAAGACCGTGTAGTAGCCTTTCTAACCACATTTTCTAACATCCTGACAATAAACATATCAACCATCTCGAAGGGCTGGGACTATAGGGTTTCAATGAGAAACAACGGCCTTGCTGTTTAAGAATGTTATGATTTAGTAAGAAGGGGGAGTATGTCATGATTTAATGGGTGGAGGGAACCGAATGATGGCTCTGGATGAGCATAAAAGGGAGATTTTTCACAGTTAAAGAAGAATGTACATGATCTGTCTAAAGCGCAGTGTTCTGCATGGAGCCCTATGGCCACTCGGGGCCCCGCGGCCACTCAGGATGTGCCTTCTGGAAAGCGCGAAGTGGCTAAGAGAGAAATGACCTGTGAAAGGGATCAGATCTACCTCTGGTGGGGTTACCATAATTCATACTTATGAGAAAAGCGTGAAACCCATGAAACGAGATCGTGGCTCTTCAGGGAAGCGTGGAGAAAGCAGCATTAACTCCGGGGGAACAGATCACAGGGGGACCAGCTGCATCACAAAAACAAAACAAAAAAAACACCAGGAACTTGCCTGGAAGATGCCGCCTCCGCTGCTGCAAAGGACACATTCCTTCGACGTGAACAGCAGCAACCTCTGGCTGGGGTTCAGGGGAGAGGAAGACAAGGCAAGAATTAACTCTAGGGGAACCTTTCTCAAGTGAGTGGCATCCCACTTCCTCTATGGCAAAGCGCTTTTTCCAATAGGACCTCCAAGCCATTCTTTTGATTTAAGTGTGTTTTATTTTTATTTTTCCATTTGTTTTGTTCTAGATACCTGATTTAGACGAACACTGGTCTAGAAATATTCACTTAAACCAGGTGAATAAAATATTAGTATATTCTAAAAGTGGCCGTGTAATGCCCCAAGCAGAAATAACAGCCAGCTTCTGAATGTCAATGGAAGTTGGATACGGCGACCATGGTTATAGAAACTTCCTATTACAAATAACCCCCGTTCCATCCTCGCCCCCTTCTGCCACTCTCCTTAGGCAGGACAAATAGCAACTAGCAGCTTCAGCTTTCCCACATGGCCCCCAGTGGGGCAGAGTGGCCTCTTGTTCCTGCCTCAGCTGTTATTCTTTTTTTTTTTTTTTCTGTGACAGAGTCTCATTCTGTTGCCCTGAGTAGAGTGCCGTGGCATCAGCCTAGCTCACAGCAACCTCGAACTCCTGGGCTCAAGCGATCCTCCTGCCTCAGCCTCCCAAGTAGCTGAGACTACAGGTGCACGCCATAACTGGCTAATTTTTTCTATTTTTAGTAGAGACGGGGTCTCGCCGTTGCTCAGGCTTGGCTCAAACTCCTGACCTCAAGCAATCCTCCAGCCTTGGCCTCCCAGAGTGCTAGGATTACAGGCATGAGCCACCGCACCCAGACGTCAGCTGCTGTTCTTACGTCATCTCTTCCCAGTGCCTTGCTATACCTGCTGGGAGACTGGGGAGGCTTCGTCCTCTTCAGAAGGGGTGAGGTAGCACCCCTTTCAAATGCAGACACCTAAGCCTTCTTTCCTCTTCCCCTTCCCCAGCTTCCTAGGGGTATCGCCATTCTACCCTGGCCAGATTCTCACTGGAATCTTCCCCCACGCCCACTTCACGTGAAATACTATTCTCCTCATTGGGTACACAAACAGGACACCTCTCATTTTGGGGCCATCTCGCTACTGGCTCACCCCATTATTCTCAGACACATCAGTCTATTGTTATGGCTATCACAGCATTTAATATTGTTTGATGTTATCTTCTAGGTTAGTTTATTTACATGTTTATGTCTGTTTTCCGGGGGTAGAATATAAGGTCCCTGAGAACAAGAACATTGCTTGTCTTGTTGACTACTGTATTTTTAGGGCTTAGAATGATGTTTGGCATATAGTAGGTACTCAGTAAATTTTTTTTCATTGTTGAGAATAGAGGATATGGTAAATTTCAAATCAGAGAATTGGGGAAGTAAGACACTCTATTGAATGCTGCAGTAGGAGAACTTAAAGCAGCCGGACGTCGCTGGAGACTGGAGAGCTGAGGAAAGAGAAGCATTAAGGGAGCTGAGGGAAGTGGTTCTCAAAGTGGGTTCCTTGGACTACTGGAGGTGGCACCCTTTTAGGGAGTCTGTAAGGTCAAAATTATTTTTGTATTAATATTAAGATTTGATTTGCCTTTTTTTCACTGTTTACATTTCCACTGATGGTGCAAAAGCAAGAGGCTAAAACTACTGTCACCTTAGTATGTATCAAGGCACTGGCACCAAATTGTTGCCACACACTCATAGTGAAATGAATGCCATTTTCACTTAAGAATGTCCTTGATAGGTCAGGTGCAGTGGCTCATGCCTGTAATCCCAACACTTTGGGAGGCTGAGGCGGGAGAATCACTTGAGCTCCGGAGTTCGAGACCAGCCTGGGTAACATGGCAAGATCCCATCTCTACGAAAAAAGAAAAGAATGAGCCAGGCAGGTGGTGTGTGTCTGTAGTCCCAGCTACTTGGGAGGCTGAAGCCGGAGGATCACTTGAGCCCAGGAACTGGAGGCTGCAGTGAGCTGTGATTGCACCAACTGCATTCCAGCCTAGGTGACAGAGTGAGAGACCCTGTCTCAAAAAAAAAAAAAAAAAAGAATGCCCTTGGTAAATCAGTAAAAATTTTTATTAAATCTCAACCTTTGGGTTCATGTCCATTTAATATTCTGTGTGACCAAAAAGCATTTCTGTTAAATGATAAAGTATGTTGGTTTTTTTGAGAAAAATACTTGGTAATAGCATTGTGAGCTAACCAAACCGTTCTTTTCATAGAACACTGTTTTTACTTGAAAGATTGAAAGACAAACTGTAGTTATTTAGACTTGCGTATTTCACAGATATTTTCTCGAAAACGAACAAAGTGAGATTGTCAACTCAAGAAAACGACTGACAGTGTCTGTTGCTAAAGATAAAACTGGAACTCAAGAGATAATTAGAAATATAGAAAACTTATGTCTATCGTGGTGAGCTTGACGTCAAAGCTTCCTTACAGAGACTGTTCTGATGAGCTTGGTGGTGATATTGATAAAAATGATTTTTGATGTTGTGTGATAAAATATGTCAAAATTAGATCTATATAACTCAGTAAACCAGTATTTTCCAAATGTTAACAAAATCCATTCAAAGTGCAAAACAGACAATGGATTTCCTATAACAGAGTTTAAAAACTCCATAGATAAGGTTGTAGAATCCTCACTGAAATTTACTTTTAAGAAACTAGTACTTATTGAGTGTGGGTATAAACTATTAAAATAGTGTTCCCACAAACACAGGCTGATTTTTCTTCATAAACTTCAAGTAAAACAAACTATTATAATACACCAAACAATATAGAAGCAAAGCAATATAGAAACAGCTGTGAGACTCCAGCTGTTTTCTATTAAGCTAGACATTAAAGAGATTTGTAAACTGTAAATGACATCACTAAATTTTTGTTTCGTTTTGGGAAATATATTTTTCATAAACTATATTTATTCTTTATATTAACATGTAATGCATTATTGCTACTTTTAAATGAGTAAACGATGTAAGAATGTCTTAGTATTAATTTCTAATAGAGTAAATATCAGCAATTCACAAACAAAAAGCTATTTGGAACCCTCTGATTTTTAAGAGGGTAGGTGGGTTCTGAGACCAAAATGTTTGAGAACCTCTGACCACGATAATGTCCAAGAGAACTCCACAGTGGCTTCAAAGTAAATGAGGCATTTTCTTTTCACTTTTCTCTTTTCTTGGGCAGGTGCATACCAACGAAGCAAAATAAGAGAATTAAATTGAAGAAAAGGGGCTAATATTTACTGCTATGCCTTTGTGCCACAGGACATTGACTCTTACTTTCTTTTTCTCTTTACTATTCTGTGAGGCAATACTTATCAATCTCATTTTTTTTTGTACAAGGGAATATTAATTTTATTCTAAATATTGAGTAAATCCAAAGTAGATAAACCACCTTATATTATTTCCCAGATATAAAATGATGTGTTGTTCATTTATTTTAATTAAAAGGCCATGGTAACCTAGTATAGTAAAAACAAAATACTGATATGTACAAGGTACTGAAAAAATAAAGGCTCTTATTTTAAGAATATTCACAAGAGAGATGATTTTTTTAAGTTAACATAAATAAATTATATTTTTTTCACAGAATAATTCCCAAATCACGCTTTTGTTTTCCTGTTTAAAAATTGAAATTTTCCATTTAAACAAGGGCATGAACCTAATCTATCCTCCAAGTCAGCTCTTTATTCTTGGTAAAGTTTATACCTATGTGATAACGTCTTACTCTGGGAATTTAATTGCGTGTATAGGAATGTCTGACCTTTAAAAAAACCTACAACATTTTAATCTTAACTAGTTAATTTCATATTTCTAAATATTACTAGTTCTTTAGAAATTATGGTATTGTGGATTGATTATTTGTTCCTGTAGAGCACATTTTTGTTTTAGCCTTGATAATTCAGTTTCTGTCTTTTTCCCACAAACCAGGTTAAAAATCCTTGCTAATGCTAAAAGAGAGATTTTGATTCTCTTTTATTCTTTAAACCTGGGGAAGTGGAAATCAGTATGTGTTTCTCATTAACAGCTCGCCAAGCTAGGGAAGGGCAAATGAAAGTGTTATAGCTGTGACTATGAGTTCTGGAAGGCTGACTCTAATGGTGTCTATTTGCTGGTCTTTAAATTCAGAGAAGAGAGCTTTTCTCATGTGTATAGTTATGTTAATCAATCTCATTTTGAGGGAAGAAGAAAGAGGCTCAGAATGGTTAGGTACCTTGCCCAAGGTCACACAGCTAATGATGCCACAAGTCTGTCAGCATTTTCCATCAAACCAAGATGCATCTGTTGCTTATTGGAAATGTTTAGTTCCAAAATACTTTCGCCTAAAATATAAGCACAATCGAGGTAAAACATGGCTTTGATTTGTTTGAATTACCCCAGTAACTGCCTTGGCATGCTACTTCCTTGGGTTGGGGAAGACAATGGCTTCACCAAAGAGTTACAAATTTCCTGCAAAACTCTATAAACCAGCTGGGCCTCTCTTTAAACTTCTTGGAATAATTCCTCTTCCTAAGGAAAAAGGTTGTTGGGATTTTTTTTTTTTTTTCCCTTCTGTTTTTGTTCTGGCATTCTTTTGTGAGTATGGAACTGATTACTAAATAGGGTCAAACAGCTTGAGTTGGGCTTCCTGTGTGGATGTGAACAGTACCGCTTTCTAGCCTTTCGTTTGATATGTTATCTGTGGCGGCCGTGCCCAGCGCTGAAGTTTCAGATGGCTTCCTTCAATTTCCTGTATTGTTATAACGGTGTATGTGTGTGCACGTGTAGACGGAGAAACAAGTGGAGACAGAAGAGAGGATGTTTCTACGTGAACTTACTTGGATTTTGGGAAAGGTTTTCAGCTGGACATTGACAGGGCCACGTGTTTTAATGGAAAGAGCCCTGGTTAGCAAAAATGAGGGTCTGTGGCTTGTCTGCCACTAATTATCTGTGTGGTTTTTGGAAAATTATTTAGTCCTTAGGCCCAATGCTGCTTCCTTATAAGGCCCCTTCCAGCTTTGAAATTTTGTACTCAGAGCTTTGCTTTCCAACTCCCCATACTCAGCTGTTCTGAAACATTTGTTTTTCTTCCTTCTGATTTTACTTTCCATGTGTTCTTTGTCTTCTTCCACTTCCCCTTATAATCCCTACATTAGAGCCTCTTACATTTAAGTTCTTCTAGAAAACGTCCCCCACCCCAGGCACTTCTTCTTACTCAGATCCTATGGTCTCTAAAAAAATGTTACAAATGGTCGCCTTTATCTTGGAAAGAAGTCCAGAATGTGTTAGCTTCCTGTTTTGTTAGTGTGGTGTCTAGAGCTTGCGAGATTAGACTCTTGTCGGGATCCTCCCTGAGACTACAGAAGACAGCTCAGAGATGCTGGGCTGGCAGCCACTTCCCTACCTCTGTTCTATTTTTATTAAATTCGACCAGCTTTAGGCCAGGTGCAGTGGCTCACGCCTGTAATCCCAGCACTTCGGGAGGACAAAGTGCAAAGATCATGTGAGACTGGGAGTTCGAGACCAGCCTGAGCAACATGGTGAGATCCTGTCTCTACAAAAAAAATTAAAAATGAGCTGGGCGTAGTGATGCGCACCTGCAGCCCCAGCCACTTGGGAGGCTGAGGCAGGAAGATCACTTGAGGGAGCCCAGGAGTTTGAGACTTCGGTGAGCTATGATCGTGCCACCGCACTCTAGCCTGGGTACCGGAGCGAGACCCTGTCTCAAAAAATAAATAAAAAATAAATTCAATTAGCTTTAAACATGCAGGATGATGGCATATTTAATTCATCTGCCTTTGTGTCCAAGTATGAACATTTAAAGTGGAATCATGAAACTTCCCACCCTGGTTGCTTCCCCAGATCCCCAAGTGGGCTTATCGCCATCTAGTGGCGGGATGGGCTGATGCCTTGCTGCCTGATTGACACGGTGCTCGTCGAAGAAAACATGTTGATTGAAACACAGGCAGAGACTTAAAGGAAACACTGGGAACATTTGCAGCAGATCACTTAGTATCCCAGAGTTAAAATTTCTTATTGGGTATGCAAATTTGTGTAAGTTGCAGAATCCCTGAGACCCTGCAAAGTGAAGATTTATGGGTGTGTGTGCTTTAGGTATGAATCCTGCTCAATTTGTAACTTTTTAGTGAGATTGTTTGTGTTCTTAGTACGGGATTGAAATGTTGCCTGTTGGTAATTAACGCTCCTGTGCAAAACAGGGCAAGTTGCTTAATTTTTATCAGCCCCAGTTTCTGTTTTTCTCATAGGGGAAAGATAATTTCTAAGAACCACCCTCAGTCCTTTACAAAGTTTTAACGAACTCCAAACACTGCCGTTCTGTGATTTCCTCCAGTGATGGTACATGCTTCCTCCCATCCTCCAAGAGTTTAACGTTAACAGGAGGTCTGGAAAGAATAACAATAGTTGTCACTTACTGGGTGCTGCTATGTTTTGGGTATTGTTTTAGGTAGTTTACACACATGTACTTTTTAAAATATTTTTAAAATTCTGGCTTAAAACTCTAAAAGATAAATATTAAGCTCGTTTTACAGGTAAGGAATCTAAGGCTTACCACATTCTGCTTTCCATGTCTACAGACTAGTAAAGAAGATACAAGAGAAACAAGGAGAAATATGCTACTGTTACAATTCGATGTAACACCATTGACAGTATAGACCTCCATGCAATTTGCCACTTGCCAATAATACAAAATGTAAAGTATCCGGGTCACATTAGGGGGGCTATCTCCATCTTTCACATACTGATAAAGCTACTGTCATAAGGCAATTGTTAGAGAAGTAGTTTTAAAAAATGTATTTTCCTGGGAAACGAACGTTCATTAATGAGGTGCTCAGACCAGAGCTGGTGCTTTCACAAAACTCCCTGTGAGCTGAGTAGCGAGAAGAGGTGGAGACACAGGCCCTCGAGGGTAACCTCTGTGTCCCAGATGCTGATGCAAAAATGGCAGGTGGCAGAGGAACATGGCACGACAGACGCACCCTATTCGTGTTTGTTGACTGGCTTATTTGGGTCTTCCTTTTAGAAGCTGAGGGGCCTTTCCCAAAATGTGCTCTGTAAGGTATTAATATATTTTATGTGGAAAACAATTCTTCCAGGTCAAATAATGTGGGAAACACAGGGCTGAAAAAAGTTAAATGAATTTCTTCGCTCTAGCATAGGACTTCTTAGAGCCTTTCGTGTGTCATGTGTACTTTTCATTAAATTTATAAATTAAATGTACTTTAATATATAAGTTAAATACAGGTCTGTGTCAAATAATTCACATAACCCCAATAGCTGGAGATAAGGCAGAATGTGTAACCCTTCTTCCAGGGCTAGGAATCCTATAGCGTACCCACTTTTACCAGATTTGTGTGTGTGTAAATTTCCAAAAACTCCCTGGTAGCATCGCCTTGCTTATGTGGCATAGCCCATTAAATCTGATGAATGTTGAAAGAAATGCTCTGCGGCTGTCAAACAGCAGCCTGGTCCACATTCCCACGGAGCAACAATGAGCCCAGTAGCAGCTGCCCCTGTGAAGGGGGGCCTGCACTCTCCAGGTTGTCCGCCCCTTCGGGAATCCTATTGTTCGGCCATCCACCTGGCTCCTGGAGGCACTCGGCTTTGTTACTGCTAGTTGAGATGAATGATCAAACCTACCCTGTGACCTGATATCCAGACGGGCTTCCCTATATCATAGACATTAGTCGTGAAAATTTTAGAGCATAAATTGTATGTTTAAGAAGTCTATTGAGAATTCCTAGACTTCTAAACACTTTTTGGGAAATCGTAGACTAGAGTCCCTAAGAGATTGAATCTTACCATTTTAGTAGCAACATCTTTACTATGTGCCAGACACTTTACATGTATTATACTAACTTGAATCCTCCCAGAAACCCTGTAAATGTAGGGGCAGGGAACATCTTTGATTTATAAACAGGAACTGAGCCAGAGAGTGGTTAAGCAACTTTCAAACCCACACAACTTCCAGAATCTCTCAGCGCCTCCTACTGTTTCCCCTCATTGGTCTTTGATACTCTGCATGAGATCAGCTTGCAGAACTTCAGCTGATCCTGACTCAGCCTTACCTACCCATGATACTTTCTCTCCCACCCCCCAACCTCTCACTACTACCCTCAGTCGCTGTTCTGATCGTGACACCCAAATGTCTGTGTCCAAATCTCTAAGACATTTCCATATTGAGATATAAACTGAAAGAAGCAAAAGGCAAATTTTCTGTACACTACGACTTCAGTTATGGGAAATGCATCATTCATATATATATATTTATATAAAATATTGAATCCCCATAAAAACTGATCAAAGCAGCCATTATTATGCTCCTTTGGAAGCTAAGGAAACCAAAGCCTAGAGAAGGCTAGTGATTTTTCCAATCACTGGATTGGAAAGTGGGATTTACAATTGCTGGGCTCATGTGAGTTCAAAGTGCCGTCTCAGATGAACACATGCCACGTTGCCTGGCTTTCTCCAGGCTATTTTCACACAAATCTTCTTAGCCAATTTATCCGTTGATCATCATCATTTGGTCATCATTCATCTGGTAGAAACTATTATTATTATTCTAATCTTCAAGGTACCCAGAAGTTTTATTGCTGTATCAAGATCATATGAAGAGTGTCAGAATCATTACCAGAATCTATGGGTTCTGGCCAAGCTCCTGGGTCCAGCTTTAAATATTTAACTCATTAGCAGGTGTGCTAGCCTGTCTCCCATGGGCCCCAGTGAGCCCTGACTCCTGGATTCAGGCTCATCTCTGGTCCCTACTACATCATAGAGGCATTGTTCTGTGTGACCAATAGGACACAGCAGAGGGGATGTTATGTCACTTCTGAGGCTAGGTCATAAAGGACATCATGGCTTCCATCTTACTGGCTTGCTCCTGGGTCACTTACTCTGGGGGAGACCAGCCGCCGTGCCATGAGGACATTAAGCAATCTATGGAGAAGTCCACATCGTAAGGAACCGAGGCTGCCAGGCAACAGCCATGCCAGTGAGAGATCTTAGATCCTCCAGCCCCAATCAGGCTTTCCAATAACTGCAGTCCCTTCTGACGTCTTAATTGCAACCTCATGAGAGACATTGAGTCAGACCCATCCAGCAAAGTCACAGAATTCCTGATCCACAGAAACGGAGATAAATGTGGCTTTAAACCACTAAGTTTTGGGGGTAATTACTTACATAATAATATATGATTGATAGACATTTAAGATAACCTTTCTGTTTAGTTCACAGGACTTCAGACAGAGAGAAACTCTACTTAAGAATCCGTCCTTTTTTTTTTTCCAAGAGACACCGTCTCGCTCTATCACCCAGGCTGGAGCGGAGTGGCCCGATCATAGCTCACTGCAGCCTTGAACTTCTGGGCTCTAGTGATCCTCCTGCCTCCGCCTCCTGAGTAGCTGGAACTACAGGCATGTGCTACTATACCTGGCTAATTTTTTTTTTTTTAATTTTTTGTATAGACAGAATCTTGCTATGTTGCCCCGGCTGGTCTTGAACTCCAAACCTCAAGCAAGAAGATCTGTACTTAAAGAACTACACCTCTCTGGGAGGCCGAGGCGCCTGTAATCCTAGCACTCTGGGAGGCCAAGGCGGGCGGATTGTTTGAGCTCAGGAGTTCGAGACCAGCCTGAGCAAGAGTGAGATCCCGTCTCTACTAAAAATAGAAAGAAATTAATCAGACAACTAAAAATATATAGAAAAAATTAGCCGGGCATAGTGGTGCATGCCTGTAGTCCCAGCTACTCGGGAGGCTGAAGCAGGAGAATCGCTTGAGCCCAGGAGTTTGAGGTTGCTGTGAGCTAGGCTGACGCCACGGCACTCTAGCCTGAGCAACAGAGTGAGATTCTGTCTCAAAAAAAAAAAAAAGAACTACACCTAAGGAGACCTATTTTCACTGGGACCTGATTTAGATGATGACATCCTAGAACTTCAAGGTGATGCTGTACAGGGTTGAGACTTTTTGGAGGTGTTGAGAGGGATGAGAGTATTTTACATGTGGGAAAAATATAAATAATTTCTGGCCAGATGGCGGACTGTGATGGTTTAAAATACGTCCACAGATTATTTAACATTCCTTTCAAAAGATATAGCCTAATTTCTCTCCACTTGAGGGTGTAAGGACTTAGCGACTTACTTGTAGTAAATAGAACAAACTAGAAATGACAGTGTATGATGTCAGAGACTGGGTCATAAAAGCCATTGTGTCTTCCCACTTGCTCTTTTTCTGGGATGGGCTGCTCTGGGGGAAGTGGTGAGTAGTCTCAGGAAGAGGCCCACGTGGTAAGCAACTGAGGCCTCCAGCCAATAACCATGTGAGTGAGCCTTTGGGAAGTGGATCTTCCAGGCCATGAAGCCTTCAGATGACTGCAGCCCCAGCCAACATCTTGACTGCACCCTGGCAAGAGGCCCTGGGCCAGAACCATCCAGCTTTCCCAGACTCTAAAACTCAGAAACTATGTGAAGGAATCATCAGTAGTTTTCAGCCACTAAGTTTGGGGGTAATTTGATATGTAGCAAGAGATAGTTAATACATCACTTCTGAAAAATTACCTTATAATATTTTCATATTTGGATTAGAAAGAAAATTTTGATTTTTTTAAAATAATTTTTTGAATTTTTTTTATATGAAAGGGGAATGAGGAGAGGGGTTCGATTTCCTTTTTTTTGAGGCAGAGTGTCGCTGTGCCGCCCTGGGTAGAGCCCAGTGGTGTTGTCATAGCTCACTGCAGCCTCAAACTCTTGGGCTCAAGTGATCCTCCTGCCACAGCCTCCCACATAGCTGGGGCTACAGGTGGGCGCCATGATGCCTGGCTAATTTTTCTATTTTCAGTAGACACGGGGTCTCGCTCTTACTTAAGCTGGTCTCATACTCCTGAGCTTAAGCAATCCTGCTTTGGCCTCCCAGAGTGCTAGGATTACAGGCATGAGCAGCTGAGCCTGGCCTAGAAAGAAAATTTTGGATAAATCCAAGAAAATTCTTTTTATCTTAGGGTCACAGAAACTTTGAGTGATTTGCCTTTATTCTTGTTCCTGTTCTTCCAATATAAGCCCAGAGATTCCTCTTGTCTTTATTATCTAATTTTTCATTGTAGAAATTAATTTATTCAATCACTTTTTGTTTTAGAGAACTTTGCTAAAAAACATTCAAAAATTTTATTAAATATATATTTCCTTTGTGACTTACACTTCATTCAGGAGTTGTAAATGCTAAACAAGATTCAGTTCTTGTCTTCATGAGTTTAAACTATTCATGGAATATGAAAAATTAGAGAACAGTTATATCTTATATATTAGAATAGCAAATGATTTATATCCAAATACCCTAAATTGTGTATTATTCTTTTGCTGCTATCTTTTCAACTAAGCCTTTTTAACTGGATTCTTTCCTAAATTTTAAGTATATTTTATTAAAGTATAGTACATAAACGTAAAAGTCCACCTAACAAAGTGTACTCTTCAATTCACACAGTGACACACCATGTATCCACAATCAGATTTGGATATAGAACATTACCCAGCCCATTGCATGAAGAGCCATTATTCTGTATTCTGTCACCATATATTGATTTTGCCAGTTTTCAAAATTTGTGAATGGAATTACAAGTATGAGTTTTGGTCTGGCTTCTCTCACTAAATTACGTTTGTGAGATTTACTCTTGATGTTCAGTGTAGCAGCAAATGACCACAGCTCGATTACATTAAATTACATAAATGCACTGCATGTTATGTATACATTTTACTATTGATGTATCCAATCAGTTAGATGATTTCCAGGTTTGGACTATAATGAAAAGTGTTGCTAAGAAGATATACATACATATCGTTTGATAGCATGGTGCTTTTTATCCGGTCTACACTGGCAGTGGAATTGCTGGGTCATAGTGTCAATTGAACTTTTAGCACAGCTCCCTCCCTTTCTGTATCCTTTGCCATGTGGCTTTGCAGTACTTCCTAGTAGAGGAGTTTCAAGTTGTGCCACATCTTGTTCCACATCTACAATGGCATTTGATATCATAACTCTTCTTCACTTGAGACATTCTTGGGTGTTTTATTATCTAATTTTTACCTAGATTTTTCTCTGTGTTTGAGAACTCTTAAGGAATTGCAGAGAAAGAGAGACCACAGAAAACATCGGAGGGATGGAAACAGTATCACACTGAGGTAGCTAAGCTGGTGTGTACAGACCATTTTTATAGGCCATAAATATTTATATTGACATTTGGGTGATTTAGTACAAATAATAAATCTCTTAAGTATATACAGAATGTACAAAATGGTCCTTAACTTGCAGTTCAAGTTTTATATTCCATTCTCAAAATTCCTCAAGGCCATCTGGATGTGATGTTGGCATCTTTCCTGAATCACCGCAGTTGTCCTCAGCTCCTGGGGCGGGGGGGGGGGGGGGGGGGGGGGGGGGGGGGGGAGTAGGGGGAGGGGCAGGGCTTGAGCTCTGGGCTGTTTCTCTCTTGACAGATGGGAACCTCCTCCCCTTTGGCCCATTCTCTTCTCAATCAAAAATGCCCTGGCCCTTATGTCCCTTCCCTTCCATTTTTTTTTTTTTTCTCTTGCTCTTCTTGCCTCCAGCTTTACCTTGCCTCAGCCTTACCTACCCGTGACACTTTCTCTCCCACCCTCCAACCCGTCACTACTACCCTCAGTTGCTGTTCCGATCGTGACACCCAATTCCATGTCATGCAATTCTATTGTTTTGATGTAGGTCCTGAAAGGCCATTGTCAATTTTCTTCTCTTGACCCTCAGGCAAGAGCAGCCACTGTCCACACCTCCAAAATGATCTTCCAATGGCCCAGGGCACATATATGCCACAGGAATGCCTTTTGGAATTAGGGAAGGGGTGAGAAGGGCACTTAGCTGGGTGCTGGGGGGGTGGCGGGGAGGGAGGACAGCCCTGGACGCCTCCCATGGAGTCAGCTCCCACTGGTTCTGTCCAGTTCTCTTCTCCTGCTGTTATCTTCGCCGAACTGCACACGGAATCTTTTTCAGTTGCTCCAGCCCTCCGCGTTTCACCAGCTGACAGCCTCAAGTATCTCAATGCAGCAGCAACAGCTAAGGATCACGGTATTAATCATTATCGCCTCTGAACATATGAATATTCCCTAAAGATTTGCCCTCATGTTTCCTCCACAGATTATATTCTTATCTACTTTCACTTAAATATAATTCTTTTTTTTTTTTTTTCCGTCGTCCCAGAAAAACTGCGCCTGAATCTGAAATAAGGTGCAGGAGGGGATGTGACAACTCGCTGACGGCCTCCTGCTCTCTGCGCAACCAGCTCTGCCCGAATGGCTGACTGGGCACCGAGTCGTCAGTTACACCGTGTGTGAAAGCCCAGTTCCCATCAACTGAGCCTCCGTCGCTTCTGTAAGGACATTTCAGTCGCGCCGGGCGGGTGCGACTTCCGGGTTCGGCCGCGGGCTTTTCTCCTCCAGCAGAGGGCAGCCCGGCTCCGCGTTCTCCGTCCGTGTGGACACCCCGCCCCCTCGCAGACAACGGCTGTTCCCGGTGCGTCTGATTTGCTAAAAGCACCACGCCGCCTGGGCAGCCAGCCGGGAACCCCGGAGCCATGTTTTTTCCTTTTTCTTCTCCCCCGCTCTCTAACCAGATTCTGTGAGTAGTTCATACCGTCTTCACTCTGGATGTCTCTTATTTTCATTTCTAAACCTACTGTCCCAGCTCCTCATTGTGTCTCCCTACCCCCCTCCCCCGTAGACTCCCCTTAATCTCAGACCCTTCCCTCCCCACCCACACCTCCCCTTTCTCCAGAGTAATCTTTTTGACCCATCTGCTCAAAAATCTTCAGAGGCCCTTTAGTATCTGAAGAAATAAATATGTGTGATTAGGTTAAAGTCTGAATCTCTTAGAGTGGCATTCAAGGCCCACGAGAATCCAACTGCAACCCACGTCCCTGGTTTTCTCAGCCTTTATCCCCCTCACAAAACCCACGCTCCTGTGGAGTGGGTAGAACGAGGGTTTTCATGGATATACATCCAAGAGCAAAGTTGAGCGCCTTTACTTTTCATCCATATGACCTTGGCAAGGAACCTAACCTCTGTAAGCCCCGGTTTACACTACAGGTGGGGCTCTGTGATACCTACCCCTCAGGGTTGGTGTAACAAATAATGATACGTATATGAAAGTTCTTGGCACATCGCGCCCGCTTGATAAATAGTGCTGTCATTGTTGGCGTCTTCATCATCATCGGTTTACCTGATGGTCAAAGAGTGGTCACTGGTGGTTTTCATTTTTCCCCTTGTACAATTAACTCAAGGACCAAGCACACATGATCAGTTTTCATCAATATTCAAATAAAAATCTGACAAACAAATGAGCACTTATTCTTCACACCTGGAGTCTTAGAGAAGGCTGAGAGAGGAGTCTTAGACCTAAGGGACCTAGCAGGAGAGTTTATTTCCTGAGAGGAGACTAAAGATATGGGAAATCAGTGAAGTTGGTTTCACAGTATCATTTATTAGTCCTCCATAGCTGATCCCAGGAACTGAGTCCCATCAGCCAGGGCTGGGCCTCTTCTTCCCCAAATGCTGAAGACAGGCCTCTGTTACCCATGTGGAGTAGGCCCTTTCTAATGGCTACTTTGTTCCTGGAGGTCAAGGCTGAGAGTGACATGGAGGAGAAAGATATAGTCACCCCACGGTATCCATGGAGGACTGGTCCCAGGAACACCTTGGGTACCAATGTCCATGGATGCTCAAGTCCCTGATATAAAATGGCGTAGTACAGATGGTCCCAGGTTATAGATGAGATACTTTCCTGAGAGCCTCTGTAGGCTCAGTTTGCATGTAATTCGGATCCTCGATGAACTACGTGTGTATAGTGATGACAATACTATAATGGCTCATATGTGGTAATAATAATACAGCGTAATGCTGTAATAATACTCCTGTACTGTAATAAATAAATTACAGAAACTATCGTGCTCTTTCTTTTAATTCAAACAAACAGACCATAAAAACAAACTCATAAAAAATTTAGATAGTAGATAGGAGAAATTTCAGAAAAGAATATTAAAGGTTAACACTCCTTACCTCAAGCGATCCTCCCACCTCGGCCTCCCAGAGTGCTAGGATTACAGGTGTGAGCCACCACGCCAGGCCTGAAGTCGGTTTCTTAAAAAAGGTGTCTAGAAGAAATTAGCTCCTCAATTATTAATTTCTTATTTAGTTATAAATTATCCTGATGGGGAGCCTTGGGAGCCTGTTTGTAAACCATAAGTTGGGTCCCTTACATAAGATGGTTTCGTATTTGCATGTAACCTACACACATCCACCCTATCCTTTATATCATCTCTTGATTACTTACAACTAATAGGATGCAAATGCTATGTAAGGAGTTGTTATACCATATTATTTAAGGAATAATGACAAGACCAAAAAAGTCTGTGCATGTTCAGTACTTACACAATTTTTTTTCCAAGTATTTTTGATGTTTGGTGTGTTGAATCCATGGATGCAGAACCTACGGATGTGAGGGCCAAGGGAACTAAGTAGAAACGTGCCTGGAGATAGAAAGGGTTTAGTCAACTGTCCATTTAAAAAAATTGGGGAGGCTTAAGGGAAAAAAACTGTGGATGACGCAGGAGGGGTTTTAATTGCTAAAGGTGAATAAAGCAAGTGGCGATGTAGCATATCCTAAATGCAAAGGGCTGTAGGATGGTGAAGAAGAAAATCGACGTGGAGTTGTGGGATCAGCGCACTGATCAAGAACTGACAAGCCGCAGGATGGAGCGGGACAGAAAGGAGGGCAGAGGGGCTCACCTTCCAAGCAAAATAAAAAATAACAAACTTTCAAAGTTAGTACCACATTTGCACACACCCACTTTTGGATAGAGCTAATACATCTTTATTAATCTCAAAATATGTCTTTTGCAGTCAATATATTTTATTAACCCATTAAAGGTAATAATGTATCATTAAATGGTTAACTGGGTTTCCTTTAGCTAAATATAATAGAATTCAAACACAAACTTGTTCGGTTCCGTCGAAGTGGAATGAGCGTTGGCTGTGTGAATTGAACAACGTTGTCCTGTCACAGAGTGGAGAAGAAAATCTAAATTTTGTTCATCTAGGAACATTTTTAAAAATACACTGATACATAACTTAAACAATTGAATACATATCATAAACATACAAATTCTACCATTTTCAAAATTCTTATTACGAAAAGATCCTGAACATTATTGGTTAATGCAAATAAAATATCTTCAAATTATTACAAGAGTCCAGGTATTTTACATAGATTTGTGCTTTTAAAACTATTGCTGGCTTCCTCCGGGAAAAGCTAAAATAACTGTATATTGTAGAAAAAAAGAGTTTCTGCATTTTGACCCAAAGACATGTATCAACACCAGAAGAGGCGCAAAAACATTTAACAATTATCTTTAAATTTCCCTGAAACAAAAAAATCTATTCAATGACATACATTTTTATGATAATTGCTAATTTAATATTTTCACAAGTGCACAAGGGAGTTACTTTTTTTTGGTCATTAATGACAGCACACAGTAGATGTCCAGGAATATACATATACGTGTGTGTATATATATATTTACATACATACATATTCAAGTGCATCTAAAGAAAATGGGACAGTTTGCATATGCATATTCAAAGCATCTTAGAAATTCCATTTTGGTCCACATTAGTGAGCTTTATGTGTTGCCAGTGTTCTGTGTAAATAACCAGAGTAGAAAACAAACCTTTAGTACTTTAGCCTCTCTTTATACATGAATAGAAAATCTAGTTAGAACTGCTATGCTTAGCTCATAAGAAAAGTCCTGTTATTCAACCACATTCTCTGCTGGGTGAACAGTAAATACAATCGTAACTTCTTCAGGGAATTCAACATCTAGTAACACCAGCTACGGGTCAACTGCAGGGACTCACCGATCTTTCTAGGTGGACATAATAGCCATAGAAAAATAAATGTTCTATATGGAGAAAATATATTGTTTCTTGTGGGTTAATTCATCATTAATTGCGTTGGTGTAAACTTTACTTTGCCCAGCCCTGGTTGAATAAAAGACAAAGTATGTATTTATTTGCTAACTGGGGGTCTGATTTGACAATCAGCTCTCATAGTGGTCCAACAGATTGATCAGATAGATTATATTACAGCTCTAATCCTTCCCAGATAAAGTGATTCATTATCTGTGCGCAATCAATTGGGGAAGACCTGTGTCAAGATGGGATAGAACATGTGCTGATACTGAAATGATTTACATCCCTATTAATGTGTCACGTACCGTTGGAGCCCTGGGGAATCAAAAATAGGACAATTCACAGTCAGTATTTTCTCTTTGATTAGCTCTCTTAGGTTTCTTCTTGTGCTCGCATGCCAAATGCTATTTGCATTATGATTTCAATCCTTTGTTGGTGAGAGTGCTTGTCAAGTGTTCCACTCCAGTTTTGTAGATAAGTGAGGTTGCAAATATGGAGTTTATAATATCAAAACAATAATTATAATTTTGAGCTAAGACTGCGATGAGAGGAGTTGAGCATTCCAGTTTAGGGTCTGCCCAGGCTTTTCTGCTTCCCTTCCACTCCCATGGCTTTTCCATCTGTTGGATGGGTGTGTAATCACACATCTCTCATATGCCTCTAGATGGAATGAAGCCTGTTTCACGCATTTTTCTTTGGAGAAGGATTACAATTATGGCATTTGAAATTCAAGTATAAATCTGGAAGGTGTGATAATTACTTGTGATTATGTCTAATGAAACCATTGTTTGAAATAGCAGATTGCAGAACAGAAAAAAATTGGGTGCAATTACAGGAAATGAGGCTGAAAAATAATTTAGAGTCAGTTTACGAAGGACCTGAATGCCATCCAAAGGAGTTTGCATTTATTCTGTAGGACATATTCTTTTCTGAAACATATTCCACAGAACACTTGTGCTAGAGGATGTTAATACGTCTATGCGAGCTTAGTTAGATTAAATCCAGTTTTACTTTAGGGTAGGTCTTAAATGTGCTAGTATGCATTATGCTTCTCTAAGAGGGGGGTTTGTATATTGTTTTTCTCAAACTAAACAATACAGCTTGTTAATAGGTACACAACAAATACGAAAAAATGTTCCATCTTGGCACTTCTAGGTTAGTGAATTCTGATATCCTTTGCACGTTGCCTCATACCATACGTATCTGGCACACAGCAGGGCTCAGTAATCAAATAGCCCTCAATTTCCTCACTTATAAAATGGGAACATAGTAATAAATTTTTTTTTTCTTTTTATTTATTTATTTATTTTTGAGACAGAGTCTCACTCTCTTGCCTGGGCTAGAGTGCCATGGAATCATCCTAGCTCACAGCAACCTCAAACTCCTGGGCTCAAAGCGATCCTCCCACCTCAGCCTCCCAGGTAGCTGGGACTACAGGCACGCGCCACCATGCCTGGCTAATTTTTTCTATTTTTAGTTGTTTGGCCAATTTCTTTCTATTTTTCATAGAGATGGGGCGTCTCGCTCTTGCTCAGGCTGGTCTCGAACTCCTGAGCTCGAACGATCCGCCAGCCTTGGCCTCCCAGAGTGCTAGGATTACAGGAGTGAGCCACTGCGCCCGGCCCTAAAATTTTTAAAGGATTGAAGAGTTGGTGAAAAGTGATCAGAGAATATTTTGTGACCGAGAACTTTTTTAAATTCAAATTGAAACAGACTTACAAGTGAAAAAATAAATAAATATAAAAGATGGGAGAAAGCATGTATGGGATTACTATCAAATTACTATCTAGCTGTGTAATCTTTGCTTAACCTTCCTAAAGCTCATTTGTAAAAGAGATAATCACATTTGCCTCGAAAAGCTCCTATAATCTGCCTAGCAGAGTGACCGGGTCCCAGTGAGTGGGAGTGTATGGTGTGGTGAAGAGCACAGGCTGGGAGTTAGACCTGGGTTTGAGTCTCAGCCCTGCCATTTAATTTCTTTTTGCCTCAGTTTTCCTCATCTGCAAGATGGGAACAATAAGTATACCTATCTCAGAGGGTTGTGGTGAGGATCACAGATAAAATAATGAATGCTGGATATTAAGAAAAGTTTGTGGCCATTGTTATTAGTCTGTCAAATGTTCTATGTAATGGGAAAGGCAAGTTGAGGCCTGCCCTAATTTGTTCTTCCTGGACTGCAGCTGCTTGGCTAGTGGTTGGTCCCAATTTCCTCCTTCCTCGCAAACGGGGTGTTCACAGCTCATTTTTAAGGAGTGCCCTCCCCGACCCAAGTTCAACTACTGAGTTAGACTTTCTGGTCTCCTGGAAACCCATCTATATTTATTTGTCAAAAATCTACCAGTGCTTATTCTTTTTATGGCCATCAATATACAAGTGCATTAATGTTCCTAGCTGATTTATATTTGGATTATTTTCTCTCTAGATTACCTCCAGATTTTTGCCCATTCAATTAATGGTCAGTTAAAAGGCAGAGGAATTCTTGGCATGTAAAAGAATTTGGAAGGAAATAAAACAGCAAACTAGAAACAAGAATTAACACTACTCTGCATAGGGATGTATGACGATAAAGGAGGATCGAACCAATGTGATACTCTAAGATATTTGTGCAGTTTGTTAGTTACGATGACATGCTGGCGTAATTTCATCACTATACTGACAATGGAAAAAATAATAATTTAAACAGGCCACCTGCATGAGTCCCACTGTAACATTATTTTGATAGCATCCTTTGTCTGTGTTAATGCACTTTCCCCCAAATCATTTGACTGTTTACATGGAGTTCCCCAAATTTGCAAAGATTTTTAAGGATTCTCTGATAATCCCCCAAACCCTCCCCTCTACTTCGGATAGTGGGACTCTGTGCTGATGCCAGTAAGTAAAGAAGAAGGAATCAGAAAGACACTGTTTGGTCTATTATTAATAATGAAATAAGTTTTCAAATTTCTTCAGATAGATCAGTAAAGTCTACAATCAAGCAATCAAGGCTTGATGGATTGATTGAGTCACAAAAAAACTGTCTACATGTGTACTCATTTATGACTTGTATTTCCTTTCAAAGACAATTGTAAATATAGGCAAGCTTTTTAAATGTTCAAACTTCAATAGTTTGACTCTTCAATGGTTTTTTTTTTATTCCAAAGGCAGAATTTAAATTTAAAAGTGCTTTTCACATGAATATCCCAAAGAGAGGTTACCAACCACTGAGTTAAATATCTGTATATAAAATAATGTCTGGATGCACAGATTGTGTTCAGCAAAAGAAGAACAAAAGACTGCTACTATTAGTGGTGTTTTATCTACAGCCCTGTGAATATTATATGAAAATATTTATCTCCCAAGGACTGTTCTAGAGGACTCTGTTATACACAGTGGTGTGCGTATGAGTAAGAGGTTGCCCATTACATGTTAGCTCAAAAGCTGTTCTGGCGCCATCTAATAAATTGAATTACACCATGTAACAACCTCTGTGTGATAGGCTACTACCAGAAAGAGATGACTTCAGGATTAAAGATATAAGTAACATCAGGCTTCAGAGAAAGGAAAAATCCATTTATAATAAAAAGGCCACTAAACCCTAGTTGTAAGAACATCTTTTACTCTGAGAATCTTTTCTTTCTACTAAGAAAACCACTTATACTCATGGTTCAATGTCCTAATTTAAGAAATGGAAGACACTAAATTAATCTTTAATTATTACTCCTCTTCTGTGTCTGTTTTCATTGTTCCTTTAACGTAAAATGTGCACAAGAATACAAATAGGTAGCGCTTCCATCAGACAACATCATCTACTAAAATGGTGATGACACAATCTTCTTTTGAAGCCAAAAGAGAATTATAAACTTCAACGATTTTCAGATTCACGTTAAAAATAATCCTTTCAGCTTCTTCGAAAGCGGCATCCTTATTTTAAGTAACAGCATAATCACTGAAGGAAAAAAGAACCCAAGAACAAATGAAATTCCTTATAATTTTAGTTTAGTTTTAGTGGAAAAATGAAACAAGATCTGGATTTTCATCCAGGATTACAGTGGCGCATAAAGTAAGAAGACTTACGTCAAATGTCGATTTTCTACTCATTAAGGAACCGTCTGAGACCATATTCCTGGGTCGCCTTATTTCTGCTTCTCCTACATGTCTAGTCCTGTCCTATTTGAATTTTATGTCTCAGGATCCACGACATAGATTTAAACAGACCCATAGTTAAATCTAACTAGATGCAGTGACCATACAAAGCCCAATCTATTGATTTCTCTATAAAGTGATGGAAATTCAACCTTTAATTAATAGAAGTTGATTCTGCCTAAATTCCTAACAAATAAAATTCAGTCACCTCCAATAAAATAAATGCTAAGATGTTATTTGTTAACATCCAACAATAAATCTGAGTCATACCTCTACCAGGGCTAAATAAATATCCTGCACCTTAACAATTTATTTGTCCTCAGAGGTAAAATAGAACAGTCCTTCAACTAGCTTCTCCTTTCCCAAATATCCCCTCGATTAATAAGAAAAGTGTGATTCTTTTTTTTTTTTTTTTTTTTTTTTTTTGAGACAGAGTCTCACTCTGTTGCCTGGAGTAGAGTGCT